>ML133408.1:174184-194194 GCA_003864495.1 Nemopilema nomurai
ATAGATATAGTATTGTATATATTTATATATACTGAGAACAGAGAACATGTCTCATTTCTAGCATATATTCTGTTTTATGTATTCTCTGTGCTCTAATTTGAGTCACTATAAAAAGTCTCTACACGACAAAATTTGCAATTAAAGGGCACTTGAGGCTTAAGAAGTAGAAAAAAATCTTGGGAAAAACCTTGAGAATTTGTCGTTTTGATTTGACGCTCTTGGATTTTTTCGCTACATTTAAATGAGATATTGATAATAGCCCAGCTGAACGTTATCGCATTGTGCTGCTTGTCTTTCAGTTTGGAGGAGAATCTGAGATTCCGTTAATTCTTGAGAAGANTATTTATATATACTGAGAACAGAGAACATGTCTCATTTCTAGCATATATTCTGTTTTATGTATTCTCTGTGCTCTAATTTGAGTCACTATAAAAAGTCTCTACACGACAAAATTTGCAATTAAAGGGCACTTGAGGCTTAAGAAGTAGAAAAAAATCTTGGGAAAAACCTTGAGAATTTGTCGTTTTGATTTGACGCTCTTGGATTTTTTCGCTACATTTAAATGAGATATTGATAATAGCCCAGCTGAACGTTATCGCATTGTGCTGCTTGTCTTTCAGTTTGGAGGAGAATCTGAGATTCCGTTAATTCTTGAGAAGAACAATTTTGTAAAATGCACCATTCCGAAAGCAAGTCAAGCCTTTCAACTAGAACTATCAATGGGAGTAGCAGATGCTGTTCTCAGAAATGGCATTCTGTAATGGCATTCTTTACACACAACAACAGGATACCTACTTTTTATGTACATATCAGTTTGTAAGCATTCTCTTGTTTTCAAGAGGAAGTTAAGATGCTGTTCTAAGAAGAAGAGTTGTGGTCAAAAATGGTCATTTACTTTAAGGCTATAGTTTTTGTTTCATAAAAACGCTTTTTGAAAGCACGAATTTTTGTCATTCTAAATAAAAGGTTTTGGCCGAAAATTGACATTTTGCGAGGCTATAATCATGTTTTTTGACAACGAAAATCTAGAGAGCATGCTTTTTTATCAATATAGACCAATACTTTCAATTGTTAGTATGCTTTTATTCGACCTACAAAGTGCACTGTTGCTAATATTGTTGGAAAATATCTCAAATTGAAAATCACTTATATTGGCAAAGGTTTAACTTTACCTTTTATATCGAAACGAATCAAAAAGCAGACATTGTTCTTGGCTAAAGTCATTATATAGACCGAGCTAGTCAAGGGAATTTTTGGATTTTAGAGCATTCTAATAGTACTTTAAAAAACCAAAATGTCAGGCCCACAATCAACCATTTTAAATGGGTATAAGCCTTGCTTTTTTAACTGGGCATTTCTTTGTTGAACTTAAGAGAAGAGTAATTATAATGTTTTAGCATAATTAACATAAATACATTGTTATCGTTATATTAGAGTTTGAGTAAATAATTTCATATAGTAGAGATCAGAACGTGCATGATCAAGACCAGGTTCTCTTTGAAAAAATATGAAAGCAATTAGGTTTAAAAGACTGTTTTTATCTTTATATTTTTCATTCACGTTGTTATG
The DNA here is from genome assembly GCA_003864495.1 of Nemopilema nomurai. Taxonomy (NCBI): domain Eukaryota; kingdom Metazoa; phylum Cnidaria; class Scyphozoa; order Rhizostomeae; family Rhizostomatidae; genus Nemopilema; species Nemopilema nomurai. Next base: position 175,754 of record ML133408.1, read on the forward strand.
ATTTTCAAGCTAAAGTTCAAATGCATAAAAGATGAAGATTCAAAATATGCACTCACAATATATTGTGTATCTGTGGAGGACAACAGCATCGTACTGGGCTCACTCCAAGGTTCACAAGTAATTCAGTAGGCTTGATCCTTCACCGCCTCAAGTCAGTGTAATCGAAGAATGTTTTGAGAGCCAATTGTTGATCCCCATATTTTCTCCCAATCTGTGTTTTTCTCCATTTTTTCTCCAAGCTTGATTATACTGCCATCTCTGTGTTGCGCCAGGATCAAAGTCAAAGAATGCGAGGCAAGTCTAATGTCTTTCTGACGCGCCTACGTTTTGTCCTACCTGTAAAAGTCAAAGCCGTTGGTGTGTAGTCTAAACATGTGTGATTAGTTACAAAAAAATGGACAAAACACCAGTAGCCCCGAAAAAGCTGTAAAAAGATCCTCGTTAAGAAGTATGAAGTATGCGAACGCAGAGATACCACTAGCGATATTCCTTATGGTTTTTTCGTCATTCTGTTACAGACAAAAAATACCCTCTAAGTGATTGCAATACTGATAAGGTTAAAACAGATACCAAGGAGAAGCTGCGTTCTTTTGGGTTCAAGTCGTAAACAAGTCCTTGATCTTCTTGAAAAGAAAGAAAATTTCATCAAGTAAGTGTATCTAGATAATCAGAGCAAAACATCGATGTGTACTATTGCCATGTGCAGCATTTCGATAACAACTCCGAGGACTCCAAAGCTTTAAAGTTGTGATATTGAAATTCCTTACAAAGAAATCTGGTATTTATTAAAAGATTTGAAGCTACATCCCAGTCTAAGATAACGGTGATGGATTAGGAAATGACTGGTATTTTGGATTGTTAAGCAGTAAAGAATGCCTATTTTTTACCCGGTATTTAAGTGCATAAACCAGGATCCGAATTAAAAAATACTTTGCAGAATGATGGGCGAGTAAATAATCTAAAATCTGGGTTTTTGAGTTTACCGTTTTTTGCTTATTGACAACTGTGAGTACGAACAGTATGGAAGAATTGGTTGCTTTTGCAGAGCAGAAACGACATACAGTACTAGACCTTTAAAAACACTGGTATCAACAAAGCCTTCTTGACCTTTAGTGAAAAAACCATTGACTCCTCTATTAACAAACTGGGAGTAAATGAAATCAAAGTCTTACTCAAAAGCTATAAATATTGAAAACTACTTTCCTTTTCATTCGCGGCAAGACCACTTTACAGGAGATCAGGAAAAGCAATTGTGAAAAATAATTCTTTTCTATAAACGGTGTTGCAGAGCGACAGTTGAATTAAATACTGCTTTAAAGAGGATCAATGAAATTTTTAAAAAGCATTTGTTTAAAATGAGTTCCTACAAGCCTAATCTGAAGATAGCTCGGCTGAATATTAAAGAGGTGTCTCTGTGTATGATGTTCCAATTTACCACTGCTTACAATCTTACGTAACTCAAGGTTACACACTTGTTAGTGTGATATTGCTTGTATATCTTTTCCAGTAAATTATCATCTGCATTGCTGCCAAGATTTTCAGAGATCAAAAAACTATTACGGAGTATTGAAGCAAAAGACAGCTCGTAAAAAACATTTCCTGTATTAGTTTTTTGCAAAACAACTGCTAGAAGACTCTGCTGTAATGAAGCTTAAGGGTGCACTACTGATCTTCTTTTTTAACAGAATGAAACCCATTTGTTGCACAATTAACACCACACCCATTCCATTTGAATTCAGAAAAACTGCTGTGCCGGCTTATAGTAAAACGTCCTCTTGCCTTTATAACATATAATCGTGGTTCAAAAGGCAGTGTGCATTGACTTTGAAGAAATGAAGCAAACAAGTTGGTTTCACGAAATGTTTGCAGAAATTTTACATGTTAGAAGTCATCCCAAATTTACATCCAAATTCGCTAGATAGACAACAGAGATTTCATTTTTCTTGCAAAATCACATACAGCGGATCTAGATACTCATATCTACTCTTTCAAGGCTGCTCAAGACTTCCCAGCAAAAGCTAATAAATAAGAGGTAATTTACCACTAGTCTGTTACAAGATGGTAAAAGTTTTCAACACATTTGACAGAAACTATTCCCCAAGCACTATCTGCTTTAGCCTAACTAGTCCAATCTCACGAGTTACCATTCACCTAAATTGGTTGAGAAACTACACTATTAAATTCTTCTAATGTTATAATTTTCGCAATTTTTAAGCAATGTAGTGAGCTTTCTAAACTTTCTCTTGCAAAAGTGTTTACCAAACTGGGGTTATACATTTAACACGAAAACTAAAATGGTGACGTCACTCTCAAAGAAAGTAGCGGAGGGAAAAACTAAGTCTTTGAATTTTAAGACGATACAACAGGTTAAACTTAATCTAACATACAAACTGCTTCAAACTGTTATATCCAAATTAACATCGCACTGAGCTGCACTTTTCTTGTACCAATGCTTCTTGATTTGCTTCCGACACCTAGAGACAGCTCTCCACGTAAAATGACACGCTGATGCATCAACTGCCATTTTCAAGCTGGATGACGTCGATTGGTAAATACCTGGTCATTGCCTGTGTTAGTTTCCATGGGAGGAACTTTTGCTGCACGTCTTACCGGCTTCGCAGTGTCCCAAAGTTCTGTTTATGCGCAGTGATACAAGGCAACATAAATGTCAATCAAACCACACATGCAAAGAGTGGGATCTTGTTATTCATCAACACCAATTTACCCATTAGCGTTAGCGGTCTTTGTCCCAAACTAAACCGAAGTTAGCATTTGCACGAATTCTAGAATGGAACAAAACGTTGATGAGGGACAGTAAAAATGTACTTTACCTATACTATATATGCAATGAGGTTTTATGGAATTTGAAATGTTTAGAGGTACTTTAAGACTTTAAGAAAGCAATCAAGACAATGAATACTTGCAGGTAATTTATTCAAAAACTTTACATTTATAGGTAATGACAGACAGTTAAATTGTGCTTTACCTGTGTTATATCTAAAATGAACTTTTAAGGAATCTGACATGTTTAGAGACACTTTACAAAAATAATCAAAATAATAAATAATTGTACTTGTGTGTATATAATTCAAAACTATGTACTTGTATCTAGAGAGACAACATCAAGAATATCGTATCATTTCGAATCTTTTATTGCTGCAGCGCTTTCTAGCGCATCTATCCTACCATATTACATCCTCTTACGTCACATTTTATTCTAATAAACTTGTACTGCAAAGTCAAATGATGCGTTTATTAGAATAGAAAAGGCACGCTTAATTTAAAAAAAAATCTCGGCTACTTAAGTTGGCCAGAGCCTTTTCCTTTCTGGCTTGCACTGCATTCAATGCCTTCAATTATCCATAGTAAAATTCTTGCGATTAAAGGGAATACAGTAAACATACCTTCATAGTTAATCTGCCCATCACCGTCAATATCGATTTCTGCTATCATTTCATCGACTTCCTCTTCGGAGAAAATCTCTCCCATTTCCAAGGCAGCATCTTTGAATTCCGCCACACTGATGGTGCCACTCCCATCTGCATCAAAAACCCTGAAGGCATCCCTCAACATGTCCTCATCGCTGAAATCCTTCATCTTCATTGCCATCAAGCAGAGGAACTCAGGAAAGTCAATTATGCCGTTACCTGTGTGCAGAGAATTGATGAAGATCTTTTACAAAGGGTGTATTTTAATCTAATGCAATAACAGAGCTGATGCTAAGTGGTTTAGTTCCACATATAATGCCCTTTTATTGTGGTTTTCTATGTGGGGAATTGATGTCCATCACCTGGAATGATAGTGCTCTGCATAATGCAATGGTGCACCATGGTGTACCATTCGAAGGAAATGTTATGCTTCTAAACCAGCCCTACTCCACATTTCTTGCATTCGCAATGATCTAACTTTCAAAATTCAATTAAGCAAATTTCGTTTATACTTAAAATTATGTTCGTGGGGATTTCAGATTAAAAAGCTTCAGGATTAGCCTCGTTGTTATTTGCTCTTGAGCTAGTGAGGGAAGCTATTTTCAATTATTTCATACACGAGCTTCGTTATCCAACCATATAATAAACGGGAAGCCAAAGAAATCCATATATGTTCATCTCTTGACGATGGAAGCAATTCGCTTTATGAATCGCGTTGGTCAAAGATGCGGTCTCGTGTTATCTCATCCGATCAACATCATTCGACGAAAAATGAATACTTGGGACATCTTTGTTTACGCCACAAAGAAGCTAATTACAGTTCATGGCATTTCTAGTTACAAAATGAGACATAATTTACTTGGAAACCGTCTTCAAGAAATGCAGACAGTGTTTAAGTGATCGAAGTCGCTAAGAAAGAGAGCTGACGACTGGCTAATATTAATCCCTTAAAGGCCACATTTGCGTTGTAAATTGAATTGGAAGTAATCAGGAATTATTAGCTTTTGAATGGTTAACCAAACTTTAGTAACTTGGAAATTGCTTCGACCTTGTCTTGACAGCAGATAAAAAGCGAAGCTCACTATTGCTATCCATATGTATTAGTCTCTAAGTAATGGCTTAGTGAGACATACTAGTGACCTTGTGTACCCAAGAAGGAATAACACCTTACCATCAAAATCTACATCATTGATAATATCTTGAAGTTCTTCTTCTGTGGGATTCTGGCCAAGAGTTCTCATTAGGTTGCCAAGCTCCTTTGTAGTTATGTACCCAGTTCCATCTTTATCGAATAAAGAGAACGCTTCTTTGAAATCTACAGAATAATATGAATAACATTAGTTGTTTATTAAAGTATTTGGTATGGATATTATTAGAAGCACTTGACATCGGAATCAAAATCATTGGGAGTATATCTTTGCATTGCTTATAGATATTACAAAAGCAATTTTATTTGGAGTAAATAATATGGCAAGAAGTACGTTGAAGCTAATGTGCTAAATGCAATTAAATCCCATAGGTAATTTGCACAAAAAACTTAGACTCGAACAGAGAGCCTTGGAAGCAGTGTTTTCCCTGCTTTACGGAATCTCAATCATCCTTGCACCAGCTTTTGTCATGAAAACTATCAACACTATTTGAGATATATTTTCTCTAAGTAGGACTATCCCAATATTTTTAGGTGACTTATAAGCAATAATAGGAATTGATTAGAATGAGTGTAGGAGACTGAAAGCATAAAGACAATTTATGAGCAGAGGGAGAAAAACCCTGGAAGGGGATCAGCTACTAGGTCATTAAGAGTAGTCGTATCAAAAAGCAACAGACAGGCATGTTGTATGATGCCTTGCTTAAGCATCCGAAAATTTATTTCCCTTTATTCCACCTTTGTATCTTATATAAAATCCTCTTTTTGCTATAACATCAAGCTCTTACGTCAAGCTGCTCAAAATCCTTGGTTGACTTGCAGTCTGTTACAGAATGCACTAAATGACATTAAGGACTAGAAAACTTGATGGTGCTTTTACATTAGATTGCTGAACCTTTTATTTAGTTGTACCTTTTATTTCTTCTTCAGTAAGCTTCTCGACCTGAAAAAGTAAGGTAATAGTTTATAATTTAAATAACAACACAACGCAGCAGAGGCTTATAGGAACCACAGACAGGGCCGCATTTACGGCTGTCAGGGCCTTGGGACAAAAGTTGATGTGACCCCTTGAAATATGGGTAAGTGCATCGCTTACCATAGCGATAATATGAACTGCGTTGGAGAAAAATTTACCATTATCATTATTATCATCTTTACCACCAACATTAATATTATTATTTCTAACATTGCCATCATTATTATCATCTTTATCATCAACATTATTAGTATAATCAGCATAACCATCATTCCATTATCATCGTAATCCATATTATTTTATTGTCATCATCATCATAATCATCATCTTCATCATAATCATCATAATCAGCATCAATATTGGTGTACGTTGTCTCAGCTGCTGGCTAGTCAGCAAAGAAAACCCTCAATCCTGCCACTTGCCATCTTATCTAATTGAAGTTCGATACATGCATAAACAGAGTTTAATGTAGACTTATTCAGCAAACACTAAGCGTGCCACCCATATTGCTCCTGTTTGGACGCTTCAGATTTCGACTTTTATCAAAAACAGACTACCACCTGTATGATATCAACGTAGACTTGGGTTGACGTGAATGCCTATTTATTACCATTTACTCACAAAAGGCAGGTAGTTTACACCCATCGCGTGGTTCTGTAAATTATTAGGCTTAGCACAAATTACTTGTGCCTGTTGTTGACCCCTATCCTCGCTTTCTTTGTTAATTTCCCCCTTTTCTTTATTTATAAGAAGTACAAAAGTTGTAGGTATTTAGGCTACTTGCTAACCTGCTTCACTGCATATTTAACTGAATATGGCAGACTGTAGCAGTTCATAGCTTCAAAAACACCAGTATCGTTTTTTCAATAGGTGCCTTGGCATAGTACAGCATTGGCAGTTCTTACAAATGCTATAGAAACAGTTGCATCAAACACCATTCTCTTTATCCCTCCTCCCATTCCTCTTCCCTCTTTCCTTTCTATGCCCCCTAAACTTTGTCATCTTTACCACTCTTCTTTTCTCGTTAACTCTTTCTGTTGCTCTTGATTAAAATTTTAAATAGCTAAATTTCATGACCTTGATGCTGAAAACAGCAAGATCAAGATCAAACTTAAAAGAATCTTCTTTCCAGTTCTACTGTCTATAAAGTTAGACATAAGAGCACTACTCAAAATAACCATTGCTTTCCTTCTGGTTCTAAAATGTTGTTTTACACAAAGAAGGCAAAGGCGGGCCTGGAGTACATAGAAAGCACTCTCATGTGTGAAATGATATGTTGGCTTAGCAGAAAAAAATGAACGCTATCCATCACCTTTGCAATGTCACGTGATTTCGCCATAGTCGTCGAACAATACGGTGCCTAGTTGGGTTCGCGCGTTCTAAATGGCCTATTGCGTCAATGACTTCCAAGTCGCGATGAAAATAGAAACGGAGCACCAGTTCCACGTCGTGCTAGATTACTCGCGGTGTTAAAATAATTTAAAATTAATACGTGTCTGTCAAAACGCATTGGTTTTGCTGGCCAACATGGCTTCTTCCACAAATTTTCACTTGGGAAGAGAACATGGCCTAGCAGATGGCTGGTGTCAGATGACAACAGGATCAAACGTTGAAAATTAGAGCAAGTTATTTTGACTGTTTAAGTAGAAAGAAGTGAATTGCTTTATTCTTTAAGGTTGTAATGGAGAAGTTGGAGCATACTTTGCGTAAACTACAAGAAAAAGTCAAACGAAATTCTTTTTGTGGAGAAACATTGAATTTCGTTGGAGATAAATAATTTAATGTTGGAATTGGGATACAGAAAACTGTTCAAAGCTAGACATTTCACATTCAAAAATTTGACATTCATCGTTAAAACACTATAGATTAAGTATTTATTTGCTAGACAAAGTCTTTTAGAAAATTCACCATCCAATGTTCAAATTCAGACATTTAATGTCTCAATATTATAAATAATCGTTTAAATACTAAACATGCTAAGCGTTCATGTATTGAAAATTGCTGTTTGAATACCAAAAATCAAACATTTAGATAGTAACTCTATGTAAACCAGCAAAATTTGACTTTTGATATCCAGAAATATGATTAGAATTGTTTGGTGCTAAATGCTTACTCTAAGAGCAGTACATAAGTTAGATCCCTGAGAATCGAGAGTAATTATTCGACAGACGCAAAATCCGATGAGAAAATGTCCATTCCGGTTTGTGCTTACTCCTCTCACAGTATATTCGGAATATAAACAAATAGAGCTAAGCTGATTTTCTTCTATTGGCTTGGTGTTCCCCTGTCACCCCACCCTGTAAAGACGTATTTAATATTGTATAACTGTTGAGCCCATTGAAAAATTGTTGTTAATTCTGGCGCGTAACACCCTATTAAGGCCTTCAAAAATCCTTTTCTGAAATATGTTAATAGGTGCATACATTTGAACTTAAGACCACGCACCTGAAGATTAGACAAAAGAACGAAGGCATCTTCATTTTAATAATGAGCCGATGAATAACCCCCTACACCCCCCACCCCCCCTCCCCCTCCTCTCCCCAACTTCTTCACAGAGCTGAGTTTTAAGTAGATTCCTTGGAAAACCATTCCAGATCCAATGACTAAAATGAGTAGACTCAGAATCTAAAATATTACAAAAACGCACAAAAATTGTCGGTGTTGGTCCTGAACGCAAAAGCGGACACTGGGCTCTCGTCAACCATTGTTAATCCCAGTAAGGAATTTTCGGAGTAAAGGAAACAGCAAGTGCCGAGAAGTTAATGACGTTGGTGGAAGCAAGATGCATTTGCTGTTCTAGATGTATTTGAAAATGTTCCAAGAATATTTGCTAACTTTTCCTGCTTCAAGGTATCTACAATTACTCAATGCGTTCAGCTAAGGTAGTTCTGTATGCAGAGCCCAACAAAACAGGTTTTAATACCATAAATCATAAGTAAATTACTCGAAAACTGTGGTGGGAATTCATAATTTTGAATTAACTTAACATATCACAGATCAGCAGCGTTTTAATTTGAGGAGAATGATGGAGAAGATGTACGGCCAACACAGAAATCTGCTTCAAGATAGTTATTGCTATTAACTAGCGTCCTATAATACTATTGGAGCCAAGAGATTGTCACCGTACTTTGCCGAAGTGAAGTGATGTAAATCTCTAAACAAAGCTGAGTTATAGTTAATCACAGAAGCGATGTAGAATAAATTGATTAAAAGCGCATGACAGCAGAACCTCAACGCTAATCAAGATCTAAAGACAGGAAGCTTTTGAAAACAGTTTAAGATTCCTTAAAACCTAAAAGTGGAAAATGGACGAGATGGGGTCGAAGAAGTTGAATCAAACTGCGCCTTTGCTTTAAAAGCAACATTGCAAAATAATGAATATTGTAACGTATGAATTAAAAATGAGTGAATTAATGCATAGAAAACCAACATATAGATTCGGTTCATTAGCAAAAACGCCTGCATTTATTCTAATTGGCAGGTAAATCGTGCGAAGAACACAGCGATGAAGATTTGCTTGGATGTTTTCAGAGAATAGATGACATCACCCTCCTTAGTTTTTTCACGTTAGACTTACTAAAACCAATATGCCATTACCAAACGCAAGCTATTCACTGATAGACCTTGTATCGAGGTATTCTAGTCAAGATGAATTATAGACCGGTAAAGGCTGGCACGAAAGCACAAACATCGATGGATCCTTTGATCGTTCGCTTTGATTATACAGCATGACTAAAACAACTTTACGTCATGACAATTAATTTCTTACGCTTGCTTCTGTGTTCTTGGTCCTCGCTTTTGTATCTTGAACGTTGCAAATTGACGATTTCCGATGAAATTTAACCCTAATCCAGTCAGAGAAATTCGTTAGTCTCAACATCTTCTTCGCGTCTGTCAGGTCTTGGCCGGCTCACGAGCGAGTAGAATACGAAATAGCACTGTTGCTGGAGAAGATAATTCGTACAACACTCTCCTTTGCATCTTTAATGAGGCTGGTACTTGGTATTCAATCCATATTATTTTAACGCACGGCTGACGTGAACGCTCTCCTGTCGACCATGAATCAAACACGATTCTACTTTATACCTGTTTATTCCTGCTCTGCCAGGAATTGAGGGCAATGGTCGGCTTCTAGCTTAAAATAGTTGGCTATCGTATAACTTGTGAAATATTAATGAAGGGTTAATGGCATGAAATCAGAATCGCCAAGATAGTTTTGCATGTTCGTAATATATAAAATTTTAATTGCCATTGCGAAAGTTGAGACCTGAGTGTTGTCACGAATTCCTCTTTAGGGTTGAACAAGCGATATTGCTAGAAATAAATCAAACAGTTTTTCAACTGTGTGAATTGGTAGCGAAAGCAAAGTTTAACGAATGTCTTGTTAAATTTGAATATCAAAGCCAAAGCTTTTGTTCAGTCAATAGCAAAGTCAAGCTTTTGTTCAATCATAGCTTTTGTTCTTTTTTTGTTTTCATAGTATTAAAAAGAAACTTGCAATATATGGATGATAATCGCTATTTGTTAATAAAGGCCGGTGACAATGAGCCATAGAGAGGTGCGTGACACAAATCGTTAAGCGTTTCTGCTATATTATTTTATGAACTATCAAGTGGTCAATACCTTATTAAAGATTATATCAGGAAGACAAAGAAGAAAATTAGAGTGCTGCGGGAATGGAGGACTAATGGTAAATCTCCCCAGTTATGGAGACAATGAGCAACGAATTAGTTAGTTACAATGCCAGTCACATGATCTTAGCCGCCACTATCGGCGAAAATTCCATTTTCAAACACACTGGAGGACGCTTCTAGAGAGAAGTTGTCGTGTCATACCACATGTCAAAGAAATCGTACGACAGGTGATAAGATGGAAGACAGTAGCCGAGCATGGAGATTGAAGGGATTTGTGAAAACGTAAAACAGGATGGCGAAAGTACGTGAATATCGGCCTAAAGTAGCCAGGCTCTTGAACTTCTATCTTGCATGAAAGCAAGATAACACCTATGACTCAAACGTTTGATCATGTGTGATTTCTCAGTGCTACGTGGTAACATGGAATGATTTTCCGAACAGCCACTGTATTCAATCAGTTTGAAATTTCTTTCGAAACGCAAGACTAATCGGGGATTAGCCAAACACCAATGCACGTAAACAGCTTTAGGGAATTTAAGCTATCAAAACAGCGTCACCTTTCTACTCATAACAAACAAAAATGACTTGAAGACACTGTTGCGAAAGTGATGTGGTTTCGAATCAGGCTTAAATGCTGCCACAGAACTAGGTTAAGCACTGGTTAAGTTAATCAGTACAATTCCTTTTGCTTCGAAGTGACGATGAAAGTGACAATCTAACCATCTTAGTGTACCGGATCGAAACTGCCCTTGTCAATAGAATAACTGTTATGATTAATTAATTGCATATTATCAAGTTCCAGATATCCTTTTCCAAGGAGGTATAAATATTTAAAAATCAAAAGCATCAATCATAGGGCTGTTCGAAGGCAAGTACTTTTAAGTCCAACCAATGAAAAAAAGCCAGATGACGAATTTGCCAACGCATTGTATCTCTTGAAATCTTTTGAAGTCAAAATTGCTGACACGTCAATGTAAGTATCACTTCAAATCAACTATCAAAATTATACTATGACTTGCATTACATAAATATGTTGCATTACTTATATACATGTATGAGATGTAAAGGTGTAAATTGATATAAAGGGTCATAGAGATGTGAATGTAGCCTTGGTTGATATTACATATCATATTTATCTTTTCTCATTATGAAGTCCTATACCAATGGGTAATACATATGTTATTTATACATGTTTATAGGCACTTATGTATTAATAATGGGAAAGAGACCGGCTATATTTCGATTACGACATTTCGAAGTCTTAGGGGTATCCCCTGCTAAGTGGAACAGGCTCCAGGAGATTGATAATTTTATCGATATCTTCTCTTAATAGCTCCTTAAAGACGCAATAACCAACATACATCCCCCTTGTATGATTTTATGTAAAAAATATCACTCTACATGACCGCTCTGTGGCGCCTTTCGAATAGCTGATGACAAAATGAAGTGACCACGTCTTATTTTAGATTTGGCATAATTGAACTGATACTAGGAATTGGCCAATTTACCTACGTTAGTGCATAGGTACTAAATCAATATATGAAAATATATGCAGTAACTCAAGAACAACAACAGCAGCAGCAACAACAACAACAGAAATCAACTGGTTGACATTATGTAAGGTAAATGCTGCGTCTTATCACTGTGAGTGAATTTGAAAAGCAATTGTCACAGAAAAGCTAAGAATCAGAAAGTAGTTGAATTTCCATTCTCTCAAGACACCGAAATTCCCGACACTATTTGGCCAAATCGAACCATAACTCTATCAATCCTATTAAGAATAAGAAGCAATCAAACTGCTCTCTTATTGCTTTTGGAGTTCAAATTCAACTCCGAGCAAACTAATGAATCACTCTCTCCTTTACTGTGAAAGAAAAAGTTCAATGTATGGGAAAAAAGCTTAAAGCTGTTCAGTGTGCTGGGTGGATGAAATGATTCGAGAGCCTTCATCTAGTGAGCAGATGGTGCTTAGAGTGGGTGGCAAGGCACGAAGTCAGGTGGGCGACAAAGGAACCTTGAAGGGATCTTGAATGAATTTCAATTGTGCCTAAGGGCAGTCCAGTATCTAAAGACCCGAGGTACCGTCAGATACGAAGGGTAGTCGCCGCTTTACAGACAATAAGTGGCTATGCATGAATGTTAGACGAGAGTGAAGTATGCAGCCAGTGATAGTTGATAAAAACTGGTTCAAAAAGAGTAAAAGTTGTTGGTCGAAAGAATAGCTTTAGAAAAGGTTTTACGCAAGGACGACATAAACTGAACCAGGTAGATACCTTGGAACGTGGTATTTGCTCGAGTTACCCACTTTTATCAACTGAAACCCTAAATCTGCGATGGGGATAACGCCATTCCTTTTTGCCCTAATACGTGGATTTTTGTAGAGAAGGCAAAAACCGGTTCCTCTTATCTGTAGTACAAATCTAGTTTGTTGTGAAAAAGAAGAGGGGGAGTGGCAGCCACGCCCAAGAGAGAGGCTAGTTAAAGGTAAAACAGTGACCACATCGCCATTTCTACATTCCATCTGCCCATCAAGGGAGTATCTTAGTTTCGCACCACCACGTATTTCCTACACGTCCAAGCAGCAAACAGAGAAGAACTCTGAAACTGTTTCTGTTATTAAGCCTGACTCTGCTGAAAAAGTCACGTTTATGTACGAATGTTGAGCCTTAAAGTTTTCATTTAGATATATATATAAATATATAAATATAATATATAAATCCTTACGAAGGTTGGTGTCCTTTAAACCAGTCTACGACCTTGCTATTAAAACGTTGTCTTCTAAGTTTCTACTAATAGACCAGGAGATGTTTAAACTAAATTGCCTTCTTGTGCCTTTAACATCATCTGGTGCAAGCAGCAGAGCTTTGCTAGTAAGAAGCATAACATAGAAATTGTGAAATAGTTCTTGCTAGAATTGAGAGTACCAAGTATTCCTCTGATCTAAATTGTGCATGATGCCAACAAGATCGGCTGTACTGTCTTGTGAAGTCAACATGAAATACTCTTGAGCTGGTTCAAGCACCATTCATTTACCATATCACAAATTACACAACACACTTCAAGTCGTATGCACCGTTTGCCGTAAATAATAATTCTTCAGCAAAAATATTTTCTACGCAAAAGTTTAAAAGCCACAAAGAATATTGTATAGATGATGAGATTTGAAACCGAGTCCAGAAAAAGTTAACCTTCCACCGGCTACAATTTTGACATTTTTACAATTTTCAAACTCTCCTCATCATCAACTCAAGCATTCTTTTACAGTCTCTTTTATTTTTCATAATAAAAATTACTAATAATTTTTCCATAAATATGACATTAACAGGCAAAACTTCTCGGCAGCTCTAAGCCATGGAGCCGTCAATTTGTCTGGACTCTGTTTTGAAACAAACCGTTTTAGGCTCAATTATCGTTAAGGTCCAAGTGCATTGTTTAGAGAAAGCCGCCGGGGCTGTACTAGACTGTTTTGTCTATCCTGCGTTTCAACCTCTTTTAAAACTGTAAACGGGGTATGATCACATGTAAAGAACACGTGATCTTTTTTCCGTTAAATGTTGTTTTTAAAAAGGTTGTTTACAGGCGAGGCTCTATGCAAGTGCTTTTCTAACCTGTACATTAAGCCATATCATAGTTTGTTTTGGAAAAAGGATATCATATAGTGTAACGAGTGGCTTTCCTTTGCCCTTTACACTAGCGAGATTTAAGCGTGTTTTACAGGACCCGTAAGTAGAGGGAGTTGTACCTAAGAATTTATTTCATTAAAACAAGCAGATACCCTCTTCGTAGCCAAATACTCTATAAGAACGATAACAGTGACGCTGAAGTTGGAATGCGACCATTGATACCTAGTGCAGAAGAAAAACCATGCTTGTTATGATCTAGAGAAACTTTCATTGAAGAAATGGATGCAGCTTTGTAATCTTTGATAACAGAGGGATCAATTTGCATTTATCTTTAACACAAACACCTCAGTTATCAACAAAGATCATTTACGGTAACAATTTCTGACAAAGACTTATAGATTCATCTAGCTGTTGTTTTGGCAATTCATTTAAAGCATTCGATCTTTTGAATCTTTTCTAATAAACTTCCTTCTCTTAGAAAAGACAGGTCACCCGCGTCTTTAACGGTGTGTTGTATGACGATAAAAACTTGTGTTTTAGAGCCTGTATCCCGGTTAAACTATCAAGCAATCCGATTTGGTTCGAAGGGTGCTGAGATGTACGGTGTTTTCGAGGACTCCCGGGTGCATCATATTCTGAAACAAGAAAATTTTCACAACCACCCCTAGAGAAGTAAACTGTGCGCGTGTTGTCATCACCCACGAAGTTTCTTGAAAAATTTCCAAAGCACATGGCGCAATACATTTCACAGCAAAAATCAGTTTAGTATAGCTGATTGCTTGATCTTTTCCTGTATAAAACTGGCAAGCTACTGTCGACGAAGCAACATAATTTTTTAAAGCATAGGACGCTTGGAGGTTGGAACAACCCGACTATCGCTGGGCGTTCATAGAAGGGACGAAACGCTGATAAAATAAGACTCACCGATTCAAACTTCTCGATGGCGTAGTTTTGTTCCCATTTCAGGGAATATCTAACCGTCTGGAAGCCACTCTTTCTTTTTGTTGACATTGTGATGACTCTGAGTTGGCGTTGGACGCGTGTGTTGTCAGTGATATTAGATCTATTGGGCACTTCACGGACCGATGCGCTCTTTGACAAGATTATGCAACGTGTATTGTTGCAAAAGTATCGCCAATACGTATGTTTCGAATCTGTGAAGAATTTTTACTGCGATTCCTGCTATTTATGTACACAAAGCATCTGATTCAATGACATCCACCTCCATTAAGGCAATTAATAATGCATGTACGCAAGAGCAGATGATGTCCTCGATTGCACTCAGGACTCGGTTGTTCTCAATCCGACTAGGAACAGAAAGGAATTCTCTATCTCATTTCGGCTCTTCCAAACAGGGCTCATTAGAATGCTAATATTCATCAAGTTGTAATTATGAGCGACTTGTCTCAAGCACTTACTTAGAGACGTACTTAATTGCAGAGAGAGAAAGCATTCGTGAAAATGAGCCTCGACTATTTCTTAATGGCATCTCCTTTCTACTCTAAAATTTTGACGAATCAAAAATTAATCACAGATCTTCTAATCAATACTTTTTCTGTTATCCACACAAGTGACACTCCTACTTTTAGTATTATATCTTTAGGAATTCTGACATGGCAATGTAGTTTGTCTAACACTGTACATCGATATGAGACTTAGTGGTACAAATTTGAACGGAAAAGCAACAATACGGTTGAAATTATGTTAAGAACTTTGAGGCAATTTCTTTATTAAATGGTAATGCACTATAATTTAGTCATAGCTCTATTTTAATATCACATAATTATTATATATAACTTCGAAAACATGGCATTAAAATTATCACAGTATTATAAGTATTGTGAAGTTAAGAATAGTGTTAGTTATTATGAACTACAAAACTATCAGACGAACATGTTCTTTGAACATCTACACAAATGGTAACTTCAAAAGTGGATCAAGTTATGAGGCAATGTTTCTACAAATATTGAATGAAAACTTGCATTGTATAGTGTGGCAATGTTTTCGGGAAAGCTAAAACTTATATAAACTATTTTTCAGTCTGCATTTAACCCTCACTTTGAAGTAAAAGGAAAGCTATTACTTGTAGAAACCTTAAAGGTTGTAAATCTGAGTCCCAATTCCAAATAATTCATACGTTGCTTTTTACAACCTTTTTCTCAACGGCATTTGCAGTTTATTAAACATGAATTGTGAGGGGTCAATTTCAGCAGGCCTTTTAAATGTTCCTTCCTACTTTCTCTTTATTGTCTCTTTTAATTGGCCCCTCTTCCCCACCAACCCCGACCCTCCCCACCCCCTACCAATACATTCCACTTTGCCTGTTTCCCTTGCTTTCTTTAGAAAGTCATGTTCAATCGTCCTTCCCCTTTTGATCCATCTCATTCACTCTTGCTAGACCCTGAAAAACCGCCAATTGTCTCGCCTTATCGTTCGAATCATCGGCAAAGAAATTCAGTAGTTTTGAAGTACACTGTTAAGTAAAGCCGATTATGATTATATTCAATGTTTCATTTGTATCACTTTGTGCAATCCTTCTTGTGCTGTGTATTCTCAATAATGGAGTCGTACATTTTAAAGAGACTTAAGATCCAATGATTTCTCATCCTTTCAAGGCAAAACAGACGCTGGGGTCAAAGACTGCACTACTTAGGAAGTGACCTGAATCCAATCCCATTTTGACAAGAATTTACTCGATATTAATGAAAATTTGTCATACACCTAGTCAAAACAAGGTGAAAACCTGCCTCTTAGCTGCTTAATCTCTCAATAATGGAGTAAACATTTCATTGATAGACATTTCTGTACAACTTGGCTATTTCACTGTGTCTTTTCGTTACGTTTAAAGAGAAGAGTCATCACCAGACAATAAACACATACCTGTGTTTGGTCGTATAAACACAAACCAATTTCATTAGGCCATTGTGCTCAGACTGGATTCAGGGATCGTTGACATTTATTCAATAAATCACCACCAATTTTATTGAAATGTTGGAGCTGTTTAATTTTGAGAAAGGTACGTCCGTAGCCTCCATAGATTTGTAGATAGTGTTTTGATCATGAATGTGAAGTTATAAGCGACTAACATTTTTAACAGCTCAACAAAGGCGCTTGTTGAAAATCTAGAGATAAAATTTTCTCATCAAGCCATCATTTTGCAAGCCAGTCATTTTCAGCCAAATCCTGCAATCTAACCGATTAAACACATAAAGGTGGATATTACGTAGATATTAATACAGTGCGAGTGAAAATTACTCTGCAACTATAGAAGTGACAAAAGTTCCAGTGGCATGCGACTGAGATCAACAAACAGACAGTAGGTTTTGTCACGTTTGAATTTTTAGAAAAAGCTCTTCAATCAAAAAGTGACAAACGAAATATCAAAGAACTGAGGATTAAAAAAGGGAAAAGGGCCAACGTTATGTCAGTAATGCTTTCCAGTTTCAAGAGCTTCCTGACTAGATGACACAATTCGAAGGTAACCAAAAACAGCAACACAAGCAAAGAAAACAACATGCACAGTGGCTGTTTTCACGTTGCCACCGTATTGAAGGTGAATTCCAAACGCTAAGATGGGCTTAAACTTCGATACCGAGCAAAGATGGTACATTCCCTGCTAGGGGATTTGGCAAATGAGAACCGGATCATTGCACAGAGATCCCTTCTCTTATAGCTATCGTATTGTTTCAATATTGCACGGAGAGAAATCATAATCAAATATGAGTTGCATTTAATAAGCGAGTTGGACCCCTGCCTGTGGCGGCTACAGCTTCTCGTAAATTAGTTTTCTTACTTTTTCCTACATATTAGCTGTGGGCGTATGTGGCTCGAAGCATGAACAGCGGGAATTTCATCAAATGTCAATTTTTAGAAACATAATCAGACTCCTCGTCTGTTTGAACCTCTGCTGTTTTGGATGGAGAATCGAATGAGGATTAAAGACTTCATTTCGTGTTATGGGTTTTGATGAATCGACAGCATGTCTGGCCAATAAAGCTACATTTGTGAATGTTTCAAGATAGCAACTCCTGTTTTTCACAAAATATGCTTCCTTTCCTTCTATTTTGAACTAACACTGAATTTTTAGATATGAGGGATAATGGGACGAAACTGAACTTAGGGGACGAAAGTAAACGCAAAGCAACGAAAGATGTTCGCTTTGAAAGATGTCATCTGTTTCAATAGCCAAAAATTAATACAGAGAAATGTTAATGCGATTTGCTTTGCTGTTGATTCATGTGGACTACATGATGATCCAAAATTTGATGACCAAAGTATACCAGGGGACTTTTAACTGCATGGATTACAAAGCGAGTCAAGGACAGAAGACTGAATACGAGTGGTAATTCTTGGAAGCAAGCTTGTCATGGAAACTGATGCCATGGGAACAGCACGGAGGCTAGTCAGGGGGTACTGATGCGAAAAGAATAGCACGGATAGTGAAGAGAGTATTCTAGATACTGGAAGCAAGGCTAGTCAGGGGAATTGATGCAAAAGGAATAGCACGGATAGTGAAGAGAGTATTTTAGATCCAGGGGCTGCTCCCTTGGTCTATCTCGAGAGGGGGCAATTGCATGCCCAATGCATTTCAAATCATTCTCGTTTGTCATGTTTCCCCATAATCAACCATCTA